>JAGXJF010003278.1:0-38244 GCA_019208055.1 Stipa capillata | reverse complement strand
AGAGCGGTTGTTCACCGGTGACACAGCTGTGCCACACAGGTAACTATGGCTATAGGTTTTTAGGAAGCTAGCACAGCAGTGTACTAGCAGAACCTAGTTTCACACTTGTGCAAAACTATTGTTACAGGGCCACTGACCTCAAGGCATCAGTGCCACTGTCCAACACTCTGAGCATTGAGCATAAGAACTTCCAAATGATCTTGCAGCTTCATCCCTCTTGATAGTACAGGTGTTACCTAAGGACTCAAAGAAACTAGCAAACCTAGGCTTCAGCTTCCACCAACTGTAGTCAAGGCTCTTGACGTATTAAGCAACCATCACCTCGCTTGCTACTCCTAGCACATCACCGGCTTCTTTACAGCTGTGGCACAGCTGCCTAGCACAGCTATTTCCTTGACCTGAGTAACCATCCTTGTACATTTTTGGTGGTCATCCTTCCTGGATGAATCATTCTTCCTGGAACCTAACTTTCCTATTAATACTCAAGGTAACTGTTAGATCCTAGTTGAGTTGACATTAACCATCAAAACCATTTAGGGGCCTAGATGCTCTTTCACTGCTCCCATCCTCCCGTGGTTGGGCAACAACGCCACATATCGGAGAAGGAGAAGGTCTGCGGAGGACGGTGAAGTTCGATGCGTGGAATGCCATCGGAGGAGGGGCGGGTGCCGTGTGGCGGCGACGGACATCGTGAGGAAGCTCGTCGATGAGAGGGGTGTGGCGGTCGGCTCCTGGGACGACACAGCACGGAGACACTGAGGGCGATTGCGATAGGAGCCTAGCTGTGGACTATGGGAATCAGGTCCGGGGTTGTGGGCGATGGTAGCGACACAACTAGAGGGGATAGTTCTTTTCTAAGTAAATAGATAATAGAATAGAAGAGAGGAATGATCACAAGATAGGGAAGGTTTGACCAAGAGAAGTAATGACCAATAGATAGCTAGTTAACCGAAGTCTAGCAGGTAGGTAAGAGATCTAGTTCGTAGTTAAAGTGATTAAATCGAGTTACAAGTACTTTAGCTATCAAGCGGTGGATTAGTTGGGATTCAGTAGTTTCAAAGAAATGGGTATCAAGAACAGACGCTATCACCAAATAGACTTAACACTTAGAGGTGTATCTGGACAAAGTCTCAGATGACTCTCAAAGTGTCCCTCATATAGTCGTGCACTACTACGGGGGCAAAGGTTGGCTACACTAAAAACTAGTATCTCAACAAGAATTCTGAGGCAGTAGTTATCTAGAGTTACGGTATACCCTCAACACAATCATCTACCAAAACATACCCTCAACATGGTCATCTATCTATACAGCTACTAGAACTATGCACCCCTCAGCATGGGTTGTACACCTATCGAATGGACAAAACTTACCCTACCAATAGAGGGAAATGCATTCAGAATAATAAACTTAACTAAAAAACAATATTTTGGTAAGAGGGAAACAAATTTAGAATAACAAACTTGACAGATAATAATACTCAAAAGATCACTTTATTTATATTTCAATATTCAAAAAGGGTAGACAAGATAGATGGAGTCGGACACATACCGAGATACTGAAGAGGATTTTATTAAAACTTTGCTCACATGCTGACTCTTCCTCCTAGCTACTTTGTGATTCCGGTGTCAGCTACACGACTCTATTAAAGCTACAAGTGAGGTGGAACCTTGAAGAGGAGAGGATGGTAGTGATGGTGATGAAAAATGAAGGTGAAAAGGGGGTTTATATAGGCTGGCCAACCTTGCTAAGTTGGTCAACCCCCCTCCACGTGGCAGCTCCTGTAGTAGGGCTGGCAGACCTTGGAGGATCATCCTACCTAGTAAGACCGGTCGACCTTGGGTCGTGGCCTGGTGATGTCCCTCCGATTGCGACTAATGTATTGGCTTGGTCTGCGGATGGTGCGAAGGTTAGGCATGTGATTGACTCTCCCGCACGATCGGCTTGGCGCCCATGAAACTCACAATTTAATATGTAAGTGGGCAAACCAACCTAGGATGCGCTAGTCGACCTTGGTTGGGTCGAGCAACTTAGGCTGGGCCAGCCGACCCTCTGGTCTAGCCTGGCCCTTTGGTTTGGCCTGACCCGAGAGGCTAGGTCGACTAACCTACCCGATTGGGTGACCATCACCTCTCCTCTAGCTAGTGTTCGATGTCTGGCATTGATTGGTGGATCCAATGGAGGCCTATCGGATAGAGATTGCAATCTTTATTGCATTTTTGATGTTTTTGAGAGATTTCTTTACTTCTTATAAAACAAGTTGACGCATCCAAACTTGTGGAAATAGGTTAATATAAATGCTAATTTTGTATAAAAGGACCGTAGCACCTTGCCTTTCATTGGAATTCTGAGGGTTAAATATCATAAATATTATGCATCAACACACCCCCGCACTTAGACCTTTGCTCGTCCGGAGCATGCTCGAGTTGGAACCACCGGTGGAATCAGGTGTTGCTTCAATGAGAGTATTTCTTGCAAGGATCAAGATAACGACCAAACACTATGCACAAAGATAGAGTCAGAGTATCCCGGCTAGAATATGTACTTAGTCATTAGCTCTCTTTACCTTAGGGGCTTCTTGTCATGTCAAACTTAGACTTTTTTTCAAGAAAGTTGAGGCAAATAACAGCTATGTATTATGGAGAGGTCAAAACTTCCTTTTGGGATTCGTCCTCTAGGGTTCTAATGTGCAATTTAAACAACTCAAGAATTTTACCCACACTGAGTATTGACTTTTCCTTATTTTGCTCCGTAACAACTCTCGATAGCTCAGATGTGTTTATTTCCTTGCTAGGCCAGATGAGGCCAAGAATTCCCTACTTCCACAAGGCTAAATATGTGGGCTTGGTAGGGTAGAATTTTTTTCCTCCTGTAACCTGGTTTTTGCTAATTCAAGAGTGTTTAGGCGATAATTTTAGAACTTAGAAGGCTGGTCATAGAGAATGGTGTCATGGACAGAATTGGGGGAAAGAATATGGACTCATGCCGTAGTGTTTGGAGATGGCTCTGTGTAAGATGCAAAGATGGATTTGCACAAGGTGGAAGGATTTGGGTCTTTCCTTGTGGATTTTCTTTTTGATGAATGAGCATGGCAATTTTATTTGGACTCCTTTTTGAGTGAGGATGGTTCCCTAGATCCAATATCTACTCCCTTCTCTTATTTTTTTTTCTCAAAAAGAGGGAACCTCCTTTGACATACAGAGTTTTCGTGGGGGCTTGTCAGGTCAATGCTTTAATAATGTGGAGGTTAAGATGGAAACCCAAGTCCATAGGTAGGTTTCAGTGTTTGGAAGAGATTCTGGGTGGAATGCCGGCAGGGTTTGCACGATACCATGTGACGCTAGCAAGGCCAGGCATGGGAAGGCTAGCAAAGAAGCACAAAAAGCTGGGAGACAATACTCTAGGACTACACCAAATAATGAACACCAACTTGACGAAACTCACCAGGATTGACAAGAGTACTATTTCAAGTGGCTTGAAATATCTTTACAGTTCCTTTTCACATGGCTGGTGGTAGGACTAGAGTTTCTTTTAAGGAGCAGTCAAACTCAAAGGGGTTTCTTTTGTGTGGCACACGAAAAACTTAATTTCTAGCCTTGGGTTGTTACAGAATCTACGATGCTATATCTTTGACCATAGCGGTCTCAAATCAATATTTCATTGTGAGACGTACTCAAATCTCCCACAAGCAAAAAAAATATCAAGACCAGTATTTTGACTCGCTGGAATATTCTGATTCCACTAGATTATAGTGCAAAGTTGTGATCAAGATTCTTACTAAGATACTACCTAGAGCAAGTAATCATCATTTTCCCAAAAGTGGCAAATGCAGGCTATTTTTTATTTTTTATTATTATTATAAGCTATTATTATTTGGAAGGAAACAAAAAAGGAGCTAGGTTCAACTAGTAGGGCAAACTTTCACGGGGCAAGTTGTAAGGCACACGGGCAAGACTCATTTGGCAAGACATGGCACAAACTAGCAAGGCAACGCAGGATCTTTCTAACATGCATGGGGAAAACTGAACTGACAAAGCAAGACAAACTAGCAAGAAAACGGGCAAGGCAGGAGAAGGAAAGGGGCATGACTAGCAGGAAAATGCGAGACCACATTGACTGATTGGGAAGGAAGATATTGAATTAAATTTTTTTTCCTCCCCCACTCATAGGCCTTGGAACTCCGTTGCGAGGTAAAACATGAAAGAGGGTGCCCTCCTGGGCGGTGTATCTTGATTCAGTCATACGGGTAGTGTTCCCAGTATTCTTCTACTATGTCGGTTGAACCTTCAATCATTCGGAGGCAGTTGTTAACGACATCGAGTTGACTCTGCACTTCAAGTCCCAACTCATACATTTGCTGACCTTGGTATTGCATTTCTACTGTCTGGATGTCAATGCGTTCTATTCTTTCCTATGAAGCTGTAATGTCCACATACTTTGGAGGCTTATATGGTTAGTTGAGGATGAAGCTCCCCCCTGCTTGTTGAACCCCCAACTTCTCATTCTCGCCCGACGAGTAAACGGAAATTCTCTAGCATGAACATACTTAGCCGTGGGTTAGGCAGCCGCACATGGCTATTCTTGCCATAGAAAAGCATTTGCATTACACCCGTGTTGTTGTCCAGATGTAGGATATGTGCTTAGGAAAAGTGTTGATAATCCAGCGAACAACGGTCGTCTGTCAAGAAATTGCAATGCACATTGTCCAAGGCACCCACCCTTCGAGTGATGTGAGTGATGTATGATGCGAAGTGGCGCTGTGGTTCCTTAGTCTTGGGGTAGGTGTTAACAAAAGACAACCAGTGCTCTACCATGGCTAAGGTAGGGTTTATTTTAGTTGGCATAAAGATATTGCATTCCAACTAGGTGAACTGGTCATAGATCCTTTTTAGCTAGGACTGTGCAAGCGATTAGGCGGTGCAAACTCATTAAAGTAGGGTTGTGTATGTCAGTGCACCAAGCGTGTTTCTTACTAGCATAAGCTAAACGGCCCAAAAAGGAATCGGAATTATAAACACTATATCCCTCCAAATCGGGCACTGCTGTAGTGACAAAACCAAAGACACACTAAGTTGGCTCAAATTAAGGGTGTAGGTTAATCCAAATAAATGAAAACTAATCACCATTTTTTGACACGACCAAAGTTGAAAGAAATTCATGTTTAAGATGCTCAGAACCAGGCACATCAATATGAAAATATCCAACCAACCAATGTTTAGTACTACTATCTTAACATCTAGTTTAATTCCCATGGACTCGAGCAATTCTTTGTTTATAGTGCGAGTATGAAATAAACTTTAAGATTGAAGACACTCATACCTCTTACATTCCTGCGGTATTTGCAGGACGATGGACTAAGAATCCAGTTCCATGCGGGAACGGCTGCGTCGGCTTGGTGATGGTGTTGCTGCTGGCGATAGGGTCCTGCTGCCAAGAATTCTCTGCATGAAACCAGCCATGACCTGCAAAGTTAGCTAACAAAAATATGAAAGGAAAAAAATGCAGCCAACTCAGAAGGTTAGGAGATCATATTTGTCCAACTTTCACGTTTTAGGTCCAAGTTGCATATTTTGATTGCCTCCTGACTAGGTGATTTTTATCTTAGCACAAACTATCTGTTTCTTTCTTTTCTCTATTTCTTCCATACAACACTTTACTCAAAATTTGTCACTTGGGGCAGCACACTACAACAAGGAAATCAAAGAGAAGGATGAGAAGAGTGCGAAGGAAATGAGAGGGAGCTGCCCTCTTTTTATAGGCAGGGTCGACGGACCGGGGGGCCGGCTGGACATGGTGGCTACAACACCTCCCCCCTGATGCTCTCACTTGCCGCTACCACCCTTTTATTTTTAGGGTGGTTGAAATAGGAGCCTAGGTCAGAATAGGGGACAATAGGGTAATTTTTTCACATGGGAGAATTTTAGAAGGTGGTGGCATGGTGGCCTTCCAAATGATGTGAGGAGTGTTGGGAAGAAAATTCGAGATGAAAGGAGAGAAAAAATAGGGTTGGCCGACCTAGGTGGGTTGGCTGGCCTTCTCCTGGAATTTCTCCAAGGCTTTGACAGGGTTTAAAGGAAGGAATGGAAGCTGGGAAATTTTTTTTAGGAAAGTGATGCCTAAAGAAAGAGGGTGGAACCTTAAATATGAAATTTGTGTGCGAGACTTAGAATTAGAGAGGAAGCCGGTTAGAACTGTCAGGACCCCAAGATCACGCTCGACTAGAGCTTGACACAATGCTAAAATACCCGAGTAACTACTCAACCGGTGATACGGTACCAGACATAGCACCGTGCTTGAGTCCACAAAGCACAATGGGATCGGAGGAGCCCAGCAATGATACCATCACTCTAACCTGACCCTAAGGTCAGTGAGTCACCCAAAGACCCAGTATCATCACCCACACCCTGCCAAGCCAGCCAGCGCATCACAGCTAGCGGGTCACTCATCCAATTCTCATCACACTTAATGAAATAAAGAACAATACTAACTCTTTACGGCTAACCCATACACTTCAAAACCATACATGCAGGGTGTATGGCCAACCAAGGGAACAACTTGTATATCACAACAAACACTAAAGAGAAGGGATACAAGATACATATATCACATCCCATACTAGAGGCAGTATTTAATTTACATCCAACTCGACTCAAAGGTCGACCACAACCAAAATAAAAGTAAGAGCAGCAGCGGAAACCACATTAAACATCTGAGATGGTCAACATAGCCATCTCCAAAAGTGTACCCATAACCCTCTACATGACCTAAGGTAGAAACCAAAGCAAGCTAAACATCCACATGATTATTTTTAGCATCAGAGTACTCTCCTATGCTAGGTTCACCTGCAATATATAGGAATTGAATTCCTTCCGTGCTTCTGTACTAGCAAGATGCTTTGTAGGCTCATCCCAACTCACTTAAGCATGACAAAAAATAAGATTTCACATAGAAAGTAAGCATGGCATCATTAACAAGTTAAACATGCCATGAACATGAATGAATAAAGTAATAGCAATTCATGAGCATGATAAATAAATCATCTCAGATCAGCAAGAATAAGTAATTCATCCATGTTTCATCCACAATAATCACCACAAGTCAAACAAGACTCAAAATCAACATCTAGCTAGTCAACTAAGACCTAGCCATTCGACAGTATCACAGTCTGATTCGACTAGAGGATGACTAGGGTAGTAATCCCTACCTCAACCTTCGAATCAAGACATAACCAAGACCACAAGGTAGTGTTCACGTCCGGAATCGACTAGAAGATGACTGGGGTACATATGCCACCTCACCGTCGTCCCTACAGGAATCGACTAGAGAACGACTGGGGTGCATATTACCTCAACCCTTGGCTCATCCTTGACACACCATACCAACTTGCATACCTCCCAAGTTCAACTCGACCACGAGATCTAATCCATCAAATCCTACTCATGCACATCACTCATTCAAAACCAAAACTTAAGTAGTTAGGAATCTTAGCGAGCTTT
Organism: Stipa capillata; assembly: GCA_019208055.1. NCBI lineage: Eukaryota > Viridiplantae > Streptophyta > Magnoliopsida > Poales > Poaceae > Stipa > Stipa capillata. Next base: position 30,750 of record JAGXJF010003278.1, on the reverse strand, counting down.
TGCAGAGCATGCCTTTCTAGTCTAACCCTTGATTGTATCACTAGTACAGAATCGTTTATACGAGGCGTCTTATCCGAGGCGGTTAAGCAAAAGCGCCACGAATAAGATATGTCAGAAATGGTTAGTACGAAAAAACCGCCTCAGATAATGAGTCCGGGAATAACCACCACGGATAACGACCACATTTGAGGCGGTTAGAAATAAGTAACCGCCTCCAATGTTATCCGATGCGGTTACTTATTTATGACCGCCTCGAATACTGGACATATCCGAGGCGGTTATATATCGTCAACCGCCTCGGATATGTGAGTACATATCAGAGGCAGTTTCTGATATATAACCGCCTCCATATATGTGATATCCGAGGCGGTTATGTGGATTTAACCGCCTCCAATACGATCACAGTATTAATTGTGCTGCGCGAACAGACAGACGACCAGACGTAGATATGTCTTGAATGTGGCGATTTGCTGGCGATTTTTTGAGCTATTTGCTGGCGGTTTTTCGGTGGAGAAGCTACATTTGGAAGAGTATAGTTGGAGATAATACTTCCTTGTTGGTTACCAAAGGTTAGTGTATAGTTTTTGAATCATTTCATCCAATAATTTGGTGATTTTGCTTTGTTTCTTGGACGTTGAGAATATTCAATTATATATATGATCATAATTAGATCGATGAAGATGTTTGAATTACGTATGGTTCAATGCATTGCAAGATGTGTTAAGGTATTGAAATTTTTAAGGAATTTTGTGGGTAAAAAGGAAAATAATTAATGATGGATTTATTTTTGTGGCATATTTAATTTTTATATGCAAGAAGTGCTAATTTGGTTAGTTATACGTTAGTAATTGAAGAGAGTCGACGCATACAGCTTAGTTATATTAGTCAATTAGTATGGTTACTTAATTACATTAGTTAGTTAATTAGGTTAGTAATTATTTTGATAATTCGGTTAGGTTAGTAATTGAAGAAATGTTAAACTCATGTCACGAAGTCGATGCACTTCATATTTTTAACTAAAATTTCAACTTTTCACATGCACGGCTTAGATGGATCGATCGTGGATGTACGGAGCTCGCAACACAGAGGCGTACAGAGATGGAGTGAGAGCATTTATGGCAGCTACCAAGGCGGACATATTGAAAGAGGGTAGAGCTGACACGTATTGTCCATGCGTAGACTGTGGTAACGTAAGGACTTTTGAGCTCCATCATATTGAGTACCACATCTTCAAAAGAGGTTTTATGGAAGGGTATTCAACTTGGACCAAGCACGGTGAAGATGAAGCCGTAGTATCAGATGATGATATTTGTGCCGATAAAGAAGCAACCGATATGTCATTTGATATCGGTTGTGATTCAAACCATGAGATGTCCGATGATCCCGACTCGATGCCTGAGCTAGAACAGATGTTGCGTGATTTCGAAGGGCACGAAACCGATAGAGAGTACCAACAATTCCTAGGCTTGATGGAGGCCTCGGAGAAACCGCTATTCGCAGGATGCAAGGCTAAGTTCACTTTGTTATATGCCATGCTTGAACTATTGAAGCTGAAGGCGAGCAACAACTAATCCGACAAAAGTTTCAACGAGTTGTTGGGCCTCCTAGGTGACATGCTTCTGGAGGGGAATGAGTTACTCGTAAACACATACAGAGCCAAAAAGGTGCTTTGTCCCTTAGGACTGGAAGTTGAAAAGATACATGCATGTCGGAACGACTGTATCCTATATCGAAAAGAGTTTGGGAAGCTACATTCATGCCCTGTGTGCAAGATTTCTCGGTACAAGGGTAAGATTGGAGTAGAAGGAGCTGACGAATTCGTCGAGGCGACGAAGGGGACTCCTGCAAAGGTTGCTTGGTACCTGCCTGTAATCCCGCACCTGAAGCGTTTGTTTGCAAACCCGAAGGAAGCAAAACTGTTTCGCTGGCATGCGGATGAGCGAAAGACGTCCGATGGAAAGCTCAGACACCCTGCCGATGCTATCCAGTGGAGAAACATCGATAGGAAGTATCCCTGATTCACTGTGAAATCTAGGAACGTAAGGTTTGCACTGAGTACGGATGGAATGAATCCATTTGGCAACATGAGCAGCCGACACAGCACCTGGCCCGTACTTCTCAGTATGTACAACCTACCTCCCTGGCTTTGTATGAAACGGAAGTACATTGTGATGTCCGTACTTATCGAAGGGCCTAAGCAACCTGGTAACGACATCGACGTGTATTTCCAACCGTTGATGGATGATCTACAAACACTATGGAACACAGGAGTGCAAGTATGGGATACAGACAAAAGAAAATACTTCACTCTGCGAGCCATGCTGTTCTGCACAATCCAAGACTTTCCCGCTCTCGGCAACACCTCCGGTCAGACGGTTAAAGGACACAAAGGTTGTGTCATATGCATGGAGAATACCGTGAGCCTAAGTCTCAAGAATTACGGGAAAATCATGTACATGGGTCACCGGCGGTTCCTGCCTATAAGGCACCGTTACCGGAGGTGGAAGTCACAGTTCAACAGGAGAACCGAGAACGGTGTGAAACCAAGGCCATTAAGCGGTGCAGAGATATTCGAGAAGGTTAGCGATGTGAATGTCGTGCTCGGAAAGGGTCGGAAAAAGAAGGCCGCTGATGAGTCCGCATACTGGAAGAAGCGATCGGTGTTCTGGGACCTACCATACTGGAAGGATCTAGAAGTCTGGCACTGCATCGATGTGATGCACATAGAGAAGAATGTTTGTGACAGCGTGCTGGGTCTACTGCTAAACATGAAGGACAAGACGAAGGATGGCGTCAAGGCCCGACTTGACATGGTTGATATGGGAATCAGGCCAGAGCTGGTGCCTGTACTTCTGCCTAATGGGAAGACGTACATCCCCCTGCCTGTTACACTTTATCCAGGGCCGAGAGAACCGAGTTTTGCAAGTTCTTGCATGGCGTGAAGGTTCCGTCGGGCTACTCCGCCAACATCAAGAGGCTCGTCTCGATGCAGGACTTGAAACTAATCGGCATGAGTCTCATGACTGCCATGTCATGATGACACAGATGCTCCCAATTGCAATCAGGAATATTCTACCGCCTAACGTCCGAGAATCAATCACCAACCTCTGCTTCTTCTTCAACAAGATTTCACAGAAGGTGATGGACGTGTTCGAACTAAATGATCTGGAGTTAGCGGCGGCGGAGACTGTTTGTCAGCTAGAGATGTACTTCCCCCCGTCTTTCTTTGATATAATGGTGCATTTCATTGTCCACATCGTGCACGAAATCAAGATGTGTGGGCCCGTCTTCCTTCGGAGCATGTACCCGTTCGAAAGATTCATGGGAATCTTGAAGCACTACGTGCGAAACAGGTATCGAGCGGAGGGAAGTATTGTCGAAGGTTACGCTGCGGAGGAGGTTGTTGAGTTCTGTGTTGACTACATGGAGTCGAACCAACCAATTGGCCTGCCGCGCTCTCGGCACGAAGGCAGGCTTGATGGTGTTGGGACCATCGGAAAGAAATCAATAACGGCCGATCAAGCTGGTCACGCTCTCGCCCATTTCACGGTGCTGTAACACACGACTGCCGTTGCCCCGTACATGGACGAGCATAGGGCGAAGTTAAGGCAAAAGCATCCAGATAGAACCGATGCGTGGAGGACGAGAGAGCACAACAAAGAATTCAACAAGTGGTTTAGGTGCCTCTAGCGACATGCTAACCTGGTATGCGAAGGGCCCAACATTCGAAGTCGTCACTTGGCAAGGATATGACATTAACGGATACACATTCTACACTAGAGATCAAGATAAGAAAAGCACATTTCAAAATAGTGGGGTCCGCATAGAGGCTTCTGACATGAGTGGGAAACGGAGCTGGTACTATGGATTCGTCGAGGATATTTGGGAGTTGGACTATGTGTACTTCAAATTCCCATTATTCCGGTGCCGTTGGGTCAATCTGCAATCTACGAAGGTCGATAAGTATGGCTTCACAACAGTAGACCTCCAACGTGTTGGATTCAAAGATGACCCTTTCATTCTAGCCAATCAGGCTCACCAGGTGTTTTATGTGACCGACCCGGCGAAGAAGAATCTTCATATTGCCCTACAGAGTAAAAGGAAGATTGTGGGAGTTTAGGGTGTGGTGGATGAGGACGAATACATGGTCTTTGAAGATGCACCTCCGATGCAACATACCATTAGAGACGCGATTACCGATGAATCTAACGAAGCATGGTACACACGTCAAGATCATCAAGAAGGACTAGAGTTCGAACAGGAAATGCCTCACCAAAAGAAAAAGAAGAGGAAGCGGAGGCAGTGAAATGATTTGAGAAGTGTTGCTTTGGTTGGTTGAAACATGTAAGAAACATTTATGTGCAAATGTTGATACATATGAGATATGCTTGTGTTGTTCATGTGCTTGAGATATGAGATATGCTTGTGATAAAGGATGTCAGTATTTTTGATGCTTGTGATGTTCAATTGTGCTGTCGCCTGCAAGTTCAGAAAACAGAAATGAAAACTTGCCCCAAAAACCGTATCCGAGGCGGTTGGATAAAAAGAACCGCCTCCTTTATTCCTATCCGAGGCGGTTAGAACTGGCTAACCGCCTCCGATTAGGAATAATTGGAGGCGGTTCAGTAAAAGCAACCGCCTCCGATAACTCATCCGAGGTGGTTAGATCGATCTAACCACCTCGGATATCTCCCGTAATTGGAGGCGGTTAGATCGGTTTAACCGCCTCCTTTATTCCTATCCGAGGCAGTTAGATGGATTTGACCGCCTCCGATAACCCCCCATTAACTCGAACTGCCAAACCCGAACTCTCGACTACCCAGCGCCGCCGTCATCGAGGTCCCTGTCACCGTGCACCACCGCCTGCTCCACGTCGCCGAGCGCTATCCTCCTCCACGCCGCCTCCTCCCCGTCGCACCGGCGCCTCATCCCCGAGCACAGCCGCCTCCTCCTCGAGAGCTACGGCCGCATCCTCCTCGAGAGCTACAGCCGCCTCCTCCCCGACCACGGCCGCCTCCTCTCCGACCACCAGCAGCCTCTCCCCCAAACACCGGCGCGTCCCCGAGCACCGGCCTCCTCCTCCAATCGCAAGGTGAGTGAAGGGTTGTAAGTTTGGGCAATAGTGACTTGTGAAATATATTTAGGTCAAATATGATTTGTGCAATGTGGCTTGTCAAATGTGATATCCCTAGGTTTGTAAAAAGGATGTAGATTGGTATTAACACATGTAACTCTCTTGGGGAGCATGGATCTCCATTCCAGTTTATTCTTGCCAAATTGTAGTGCGTCTTCATTTCTTTCATGTAATTGACTACAACAGCAAAAGACAATGGAAACAAACATGAGCAGAATAAAGGAAGGTGTATATTTTGGGCATGGGGACTCATGTATAAGTAAGATGAAATCAGTGAATTAAGAAGTTGCAAAATTATTTCATATGAAAGTATTTTCTTTTCATAAAACTGAATAAATGTATTAATTCATTCTTCTACTATGGTCTTGGCCATGTCTCATTGGCAATTGACCTTTAGAAGATGGCTTATTTAGGATTTGAGTGTGCAACTGAATCGGTTGGTTGATATACTTGTTTCTTTTACTTTAATTGAAGATCCTGACATTCGTTTAAAAGCATGGAAGGGCCATCCAATACTACGATCTGGAGAGCAAAAATTCCATATAAGATCAAAATCTTTTTGTGCTTAATGCTATTCTTACTAAAAAGAACCTCATTAGGAGGAAATGGTTTTGAAATGTGGTGTTAGTTTTTTTGTGATCAACGTGAGACAGTCCTTAACTCGTGTTTTGAATTTGTTGACCAAAACTGTTCGGTGTCTCACTCGTATGTGCCTAAAATGAACCTAATTTGATTAGAGCTGAGACATGTCGTCCCCATGGCATAAATCATAATCAAAATGGTATTAAAACATGTCACATGTCTTAAGAAGTGTTTTAAGAACAAATACAACACTTGGAACATATCTATGGTAATTGAATCTAATTAGAATCTAGGGATTTGGTAGAACTTCTGATAGAATGCATGGAGAATATTGATCTTAGCTTCTTTATGTTTCCTCCATGTATATGTTTTCAACTGCAAATTGGGTATGTTTTCATCCTTATTAGAATGGAGACGAACTCCCCTACGGTATCGCCGTCGGGCTCGCCAAGACTGTCGACATCGTCAGGAAAGGGTTCTCGCAAACCAAGGAAGCCATCGGGTCAGTCGAAGGGCAGATGGGTAGTTCAGAGCTTGGATCCGGTGACCGGAGTTCCTGAGCCGGAAGAAACCCGGAAGAAGTGGCGGACGTTATGCGGGGTGGTCGCCCGTTCTAGGGTTAGGATCACCCTCACCGATTGGGGTGAGCTGACACGGGAGGAGCGGAGGTCCCTGTTTGACGAAGTGAAGGGCTCCTTCATGTACCCGGAAGAGGTCGAAGCCGATTTCTTCCGAGCTACCATATTGACAGTTAGGAAGTGCTGGAGGAATTTCAAGCATAGACTGGTGAGGGACTATCTGAAGGAAGAGAAGTCGCCGTGCCAGGCATACCCGGATGTCTCCGAAGAAGATTGGGCGGAGTTCTGCACCCTGAAGTCATCCGAAGAGTTCCAGGCAGATAGCCAGAAGGGGCAAGAGCTAGCTAGGAGGAACAAGCACCCGCATTACCTCGGCACGTTAGGGTACGTCGGTGCTAAGAGGAAGTGGGCAAAGGAGGATGAGGAAGTGGAGAAGCACGGACAACAGCCGGTGTTCTTGGATTTCAACGACAACCGCATCCGGGACTGGTGCAGGGCGAGGACGAAGGTGGATCCTCGTGGTCAACGCGTGTGGAGAAACCCTGATGACGAGGAAGTCTATCAGAGAATGGTGGGGCTGAATGAGCAGGCATCTCAAGGCTCGTTTGTGCCAAGTCGGGAGAAAGACATACTCTCCGATGCCATCGGCATCAGGGAGCCCTATGGACGCACGCGGGGTTTCGGTAATCTGGCAACATGGAGTAAAGCCTTCACTGGGGACATGCAGGAGGCACGTCGGCAGAGGAAGAGAGCAAGAGCCGAGCAGATGAAAGTGGAGATACAGTCATCCCTTGAGGTGCAATTTGAGGAAAGAATGAGGGCGATGGAGGAAAGGCTTTCAGCACAGTACCTGCAGGACAGGGCGCCAGTCGCAATTAGCCCGGGTGCCCGCCGCAGTAGCTGCGCCTCGGGTGCGGAGGATTGTTCTCCCGTCGACCAAATTGGGGGTCCGACGCGGTGCAAGATGCAGATACAGTTCGCTACGATGAACTTCTCAATGGACACCACGTACGGTCAGGTGTGGCCATCTCCTCCTGGAACAGTGATGCACGGTGTCCCGTTAACGGCAGGCTTCGCGCGAATGCAGGTCGAGTCAATCAACCCGACCTTCGCTAACTGTCCCTTGCTGAACGCGCGAGAAGCTGATGAGATGCAGTTGCTAAGCCACGCGGTCGGGTCGTTCGTCCAGTGGCCGAGGAAGGACATAGTCCTCAAATCAGCACCGAGCGCACCGTCCGTTCCTCCATGCTCGCCGGATCAAAGGATGCTTAGGTTTTCACCGGTGGTTGCTCGATCTCCGCCGGAGGTTTCGAGGCAGCTCACCCTTCCTCAGTGTGGCGCCCCCGGTTTTAAGGCCAGATGCGCTCCTATGATTACTGTACCGGTCCCTGGATCAGTAGCTGGCACACACACAAGAACTTGATAACGTCGTCATACATTACCGAATATTTTACAATACAAGCCATTTAGAGTCTTTAACATAATATGGCCTATTGGCCGAATTCAAAGTCTTGCAGCGGAAATACATAAAAGATACGTAGATAGACCCATCAATATGCCAAACCCTCAGGCAACTGACTGGGGAAGCGCCCTAGCCCTCAAAGTCGGTATCTTCCTCGTCGAAGCAGAATTCTTCTTCTTCTTCTGACCAAATCAACAAGCCAGGTGAGTACATTGAATGTACTCGCAAGCTATCCCCACAGGAAGAGTATACGGCAATATTTCATGCGGGGAATATATCAAGGAATAGCTCTAACCTAAGTTGGTTGTTGTGCGGAAAAGTAAGTTCTTAATTTAAATACACGAATAGTAGATTCAAAGCAATTTAGTAAAACTGTTTAAAGTAAAGCGAAAAGAACTTCTCTTGAGGTAGACCCGGCTACCCCTTTTCTTTCTATCCTCGAGACAGCTCAGACCATACTACCCCGGGCAGTATGTCCAGCTTCTCTACCTAATGCTCAGCTTGCACTACTCTGGATAGTACAGCGAGTCTCATTCGTGCCCAGCCCTTGTTATCCCGGATAGCATGACCGGCGCCTCTTCCAGCAATTCCTTGCTACCAGCCATGTAGCATAAATTGCTCTCTGTGGACACGTTATGCCCACGTCCTTAATCCCTTTTCCCAACTTTCGAAATCCAAAACTTAGTCTAACCAGTGTGTGGCCTTGCCAGTTCATGTCCATAACCGAGGACGCGGCTATTCTAATAGTTTTTAACACTCTGCAGAGGTTGTACGGCTTTACCCACAAGATGTAAATTCACCCTTGTTGCCGAGCGCTAACGGATACACTACACATAGTGTATTGCCTGGGTGGTTACAACGAGACCTTCGCCCGCTTCCATACCAGAGTTGGACCCGCTAGGTGGTTGACCCAACTTTTGCGTCCTGGACCAAAAATGGGACTCCCCACCTTTGTGTCGCATCAACACCTAAACACCCGGCGTAGGTGGATCTCTAGGACTTTAAACACCTAGCACATGCTTCCTACTTCCCACGGGTCCAAACCCTAATACTTGCCGGGGTACTAAGTCAGGTCCTTCCCATAAAGGACATGTGGACGTACGGTAAGGAACCGGTTTAGCGGCACTTAGGCTCGGTCCTTAACTGATTCGAGTAAGACTCCATTTTCCGACCCCATGTCGTCCCGGACGAACATGGCTCCATCCGATGTTCTACATCCCCGAACATCTCTTATTATTCTTACCCGAATCAAAACCATCTCCTCTTTTCTTTTGGGTTTTGACAATCCTTTCCTTTAAAAGCCACCTCGGACAGCACATGCTACCCGAGGGTTTTGTTTCCCATATCCCAACGGGTTTTATAAAACTTGTTTCAAAACTTGTTGTTTTTTTAACTATAGCAGGGCTAAGCGTGGTTAACACCTATAACCTTAATTATCTGAACGGTCGTGATACAACCGATAAATATACCTAGGGTTACAAAGGCGGGATATTCGGACCTAGGTATCGTGCAACTAATGGGTATAGCTATTTCTACATAAAATATCGGTATTACGCACATAGCATGCAGAGTTCGCAAATAAAATATTCATAACTTCACACATATGGGATTCAATATGATCAAAGTGGGGACGCTTGCCTAGCAGTTCTTGCTCTTGCTCCGAACGCGGGGGTGATGCCGGGTCCTCCTGGCACACGTACGTCGCTCCGTCAACTACGCGCCGAAAGAAACATCGAATAAGAAGCAATTCAAACAATTCCAATCAAACTAGATGCTATGCATGATCAAGGGAAAATAATGGCATTAAGGTTGGGTTAGGGTTTAGGGTTTTTAAAGGTCGATTTCCATTTCATCCAGGGTTGTTAATTCAATCGGTAGCTCCGTGCGGAAATCGGGGAGAGTGTATATATGGGTTTAAGATAGTGGTAGGGTTTCGAGGTTCTAGGGTTTAGGTCTATGGGCATAATAAATATTTCGGGTGGTGGGTATATGCAAGTATAACGCATAAAGTGATGGTGCGATGGTTAGAGGAACAAGTATGAGTTTAGAATGCAGCTTCAAATTCATTTACTTTCGGAGCCTTCATGCAATAAAAAGAATACTTTAGGTATATTGGCAGGGAGAGAGGATTTACTTTGGAACTTCAGAAATTGGTATATAAATATATGCATTCAAACCCTAAAGGAGAAAATGATAGTCCTATTTTAAATTTGTATTGTTTCAATTCTAAAAGGTTTAAATTTGAAAATGCCTTTGAGTTAAAGGTTTGGAATAATTCTAATGACTTCAAAATTGACTTTGGGTGTTGGGAAACTGGTCGGAACAACTCGAACTAGTGAATTTGGGGCTAAATCAGCTCTGGACCGGTATCTGGAAGCTTTACACTTTCAGCAACCATAGAGTGCGTTTTCTTACTGAGGAGGTGAAGAGGGAGTGGGGCGTGGCCACTCAGCGGGGAGACCAAACCGGACCGTGGGCCACTCAGGTCGCTTGGCCCGTCGCACGGATAGCCCGTGGCTTACCTGCCTTGCTTCGGTTGAGTGTGGATCCGACCGTTTCGGGTGGCAGCTCGGACAGAGGAGCGAAGGTTGCGGTGGCGGCGGCGGTTAAGCTCCGGCGGTTAGGGCTGCCCGAAGGCTGGTGGGTTTAGGGTTTGGGTGAGCTTCTCGGCTGCGGCCTCGGTTCGGAGCTCGACTGCGTCGAGCTCGGGACAGAGGGCTACCTAAATGGGATTTGGGCGGCTCGGTGCTTGAGGCAATGGTGGCGGGGCTGAGCTCGGGTGTGGCGGAGACTAGGAGCGGAGGTTGGGGAAAACCTGAGCTAAGGAAGAACGGGTCCGAGGCTTGGATGAGGAGGAGAGCTCGGGTTGGCTTTTTATAGGACGGACGGTGAGATATGTCCAGTCATGGTCACTGCTGATGAGCAGCTCGGCGGGGCATGCTCCCGAGGTCTATTCGGTCGGTGAGGAGCTCGAGGGAGGCCGAGGCAAGGTCGTGGTGAGCTCGGGCAGGACCGGCGGGTCAGATGTCGTGCGGCACGGGTGCGGCAGCCGCTGCACAGCTTGTGCCCAGTGATTTGATGGTGGAATGAGCTGGCCATGGCCGCTGTCCTTGCTCGGCTTGGTGATGGAACGGAACCGGCTGTCCGAGGCGGAGTTGATGGGAGATGAGAAAAGGTCGACGAGCGGGCTGACCGGCGAGCAGTGCTGTTGCTTGGCTAGCTTGGTTGCGGGATGAGTCAGCTCAGAGATGAGCTAGGCCGTGGCGGTGCAAAACAGGGAGCTAGGAGGGGGTGCTGTGCTTCAACAAAATTTGTACGGCAAGCCTTCGTCGCGTGGTGCTGGGGAATTCACTGGCTGCGCAGAGGTTGCTGCTCAACGCCACTGTGGGTTGGCACTGGAGGATGCTGGAGCGTGCACGCGAGGACTTGGGCGTTTCATGACGTGGCCGAGATGTCAACACCTACCACAGATTCTGAGGAAGACAAGTCCAAGCAACAGAGGGAGTTTGGCACCGACATGGAATCGAGTTTTGCTTGCATGACTTGAGTGCCAACACTGACATATCTTGGAACTTTAACTGGGATTGATAAGATGCATGCTGCCAGGGGCTTTTCTGGGGTTTGGTAGGATGGGCTGTTGATGGAAGACTTCACGTCTCGGCTGGTAACTCTCCGGTAGAAGGTTATTCATGATTTCATGCAACGAAAGATTTTTGCCTCAAGTGCTCGACGCGGTTCATTCCCGATTTTTAAACATGATGTGCTTATATTTTTATGATTCGTGCTCTAGGGGTTGAGGGAGTCATCGTGAAATTCTATTAGAATTTTTTTTTAGAAATTTATTTCAAAAGGTTTCAGTTGAAGGCTGATTTTAATCCTAAGGATTATTAATTTTGCCTATAAATATTTTTGTACTGGACACCACTATTTTATGTTGTAATTGAGTTAAGGATATTGTTAAGTGGTCCCACGATTTATTTCAAAATTTTTGGAAGAGCCGAGAGGTAATAGATTCCACGATTGGGGTTTGGGAAGAAATTGGGTTAATTAGGACGAAGGGGAAATCGAGGGCTGGAACTAGGGTTTCGGGGTGCAGCAAGGGGTGGAGGGTATACGAAACTCTCGGTAGGTCATCCGTCTCGACTTAGGGCTAATTGGTGGCGAGGTACCGCGGGTACTCTGATGTATACGGTGCGTGTGTCGTCTTATGGTATTTATCGTATTAGGGTTTTATTTGACTGGAGTGCGTGTGTGCGGGTTTTCGGTGTATTGAGTCCATGGTTATTCTAAATGCCCTAGCTATATGCGATGATATGCTCGAAATCAAATTCGGGAAAAACTGGGCGTGACACTCAGCCTGTGCCGACAGTGCCACATGTCGAGGTTACTCATTGTTTGCTACCCCTCAACTCCCGGCAGTACCACCAGTGGAGAGCTCACGGCCAAGCCATGTTCGAACGAAGAGTCAAGGGGCCACATCCAAGCTGGAAGTATACAGAGCCAAGAAGTCTGCTTCAAAACTGGCAGATGATATTGAATATCCTTTAGCGGAGCTAGCTCGCCACCACGCTGACGTGAACCTGGGCGTAGCTTGCCGGAAGCTTCATGACCATTACCTCGATATGTCGAACAGGTCGTTCCCAGATACAAGAGCCGGCGTCGTAGTCTGCTTCAAGGAGGAGCATTTCAAGCATCGCCAAGGATATATGTTTCCCGTGGATTTCTCGGATATCTTCAACATGATGCACTTCCGTGAGCTGGACGCCAGTCTCATGAGATGCTTCACGCTGTAAGTCCTTACAACACAACACCTATTTGTTTTATCACCGCTAAGTGCCTGCAATATAAGTCGTTCTTCTCCTATACTCAGATACATGCTTGATCTGACCGAAAGAAGAAAGTTTAACAACTCTTTGGGGTTCGGTGACCCACATTTGATCTCGGCCCAATGCATCGCGGCAAATAATAACATGGTGCGGGATTACGTCGTACATTTACTCCATGAGTACTCTGCATGAGATCACATCCAGGTTGCCTATAACATCGGGTAAGCCACATCCTTTGCAAATTCTCATGGTTCGACAGCTAAACATGTAATAACTTCGTATCGTATAACCAGGGGCCATTGGATCCTCCTCGTGATCGTGCCAAAGTGGAATAAGGTATATTACCTTGATTCCATGAGGCGTAGCATTGGCACGCGCAAGCAAGGGTACGTGGACATCATGCGTCTACTTGACGAGTGAGTACCAAAACTTTCGACTTCGTCCATTCCTATTCTTTCTTCTTCACAAAGAAAAGACAGTTCGATGCTAATTGTTTTGTATCACCTAGAGCATTTGACACGTACGTCAAACAAGGAGGGAGGCACAAGGAGGTCAAGGAAGGAGTGCCCGTCGAGTTACGCCATGACTCAAAGTTTAAGGTATTCCGTAATGTCCTTGACTCCTCGAACTAATGACATCATACTTCTGCCCTCTATACCTAATCGATATCCCTTTTGTAGTGCTGGCAGCAGCCCGAAGGGACCGACGTCTGTGGGTATTACATGTGTTTTCACATGCTAGCCCTTTGCAGCAACCCAAAGTACGGAGATCTAGCGGTACGAAACCATCGCCACTACTAATGTCTAGTGTTTAATCATGCTATTCGCCCTGAGTGTAAGCCTCATGTTTTCAGGGAGCGCCAAAAACCATGGCAATCAAACAGTTGGAAGATATGGAGATGGCCCAGATTCGGTCGCACATCGCTAGCTTCCTAAACAACGAGGTCATTAGTCCCCAAGGACGCTTCGGTTCCTCGGCGGCAAGCTAGGAACTTAGGATTGCAACTAGTTAGATCATTACTTAGGTTTCTAGTTAGGTCATTACTTACTTCATTAGTTCCAAAGCATCAAACTTTGTTGTTATCTATCCAACTTGTGGTTTCAAATGATAAGTGCACTTGATGTTTGTAAATGTCTTGTTTATTTTTCCTCTCACTGCAAACGTGTAAGTGGGTGTGACATAACTATAACTTTTTCTTGTGAATATCACTGTTTTACAAATGAGACTTCTTTATCAACAGATATCGGCAAGTGGTTCTATTCATGTGAAGAACTTAAGAGAGGTCTAGTTTTTTTAATTTGATCAATTTCTCCGCTGTGAATTGAGTACATGACTCAAGTGAACAAGTTTTGTAATATTATTTGTATGCGTATGTATGTGAATGTTTGTAGTTTATGTCTTGTGGTCGATGCGAGAATGAATGATTGAATCTGTTGTGCGGGCTGTGATTTGGATATATCATGTATATGAACTGTTTGCTTTTTCAGGGAGGCTACTAAATCAGGCTAAATAATGCATGTTCAAAAACATATCCGAGGCGGTTGGAACTTAACAACCGCCTCGGATGTGCTATCTCAACCGCCTCGGATAAGGACTTATTGGAGGCGGTTACATTTTTCTAACCGCCTCGGATAAGGAATTATCCAAGGCGGTTATGCTATCTCCACCGCCTCCGATAAGATATTATCTGAGGCGGTCGATAAAACATAACCACCTCTGATAAGTCCATATCCAAGGCGGTTGAGAAATTGTAACTGCCTCCGATAAGTCCTTATCCGAGGCGGTTTAGCCGTTTCAACCGCCTCGGATAAGCTCTTATCCGAGGCACTTGCGTAACCGCCTCCGATGCATGCCCCCCATATCCGCAACCACTCCGTGGAGGCGGCTGCTATAACCGCCTTGAATGTGCTATTTTAACCGCCTCGGATATGGATTTCTGTACTAGTGTATTGAGGTTCACCTTCATGATACTCCTCGTTGCTCGGTTCTACCGATAAGAACGCTGAAAAGCCAAAGAACGACCAAAAATGAATATTCAATCAATACCAGCAAGAAAAGATATGAAATTATGCATGAAATGCATCTTAATATGTAGGAAATTTTAGTACGAAGCTAACACAAGTTGAATCATTTGATTTGGGTTGGTAGATCTCTAGTTATAGTGATTTTAAGGTTGGAAGGTTAAATTTGAGAACGAATTGTGATTCTCAACATTATTCATAACAGTGACATATCAGAACCTGATGACATGGTAACATACAGGTTCTTATGTGAATTATGACAGCGAGCATTTTAATTTTGGCTGTTAAACTAGATTCTCTAGTATCCATGTTAATTTTAAGCATACTTTGGTCATTTTCGAAATTTTTAACTACAACATCATGAAAAACAATGGCATCATAAACTTCAACAAGTAAAAAGATGATTTTAGGAAAAAGGGTTACCTCAACTAGAGATCATATGAATTTATGAATTTTTGAAGTTTTAACAATTTCTAGCATTTACTGTCTTTATCTCAGTAAGGAATAATATATTAAATTTTTTATATTAACTTAAAATATTCCTATTGAGGATGACATGTGGGGTCCATTTGTCATATATTCAAGCTTTATGTTGCATTGAAAACAATATTTACCTAGAGGTGGGGTCCACCTGTCATAGAGCCATCTATGTAACAGTGCATCAAATTCTGCATTACTTTGTTTAGCTTAAATATTAAAGTCATCAAGTATGTCCTAACTGCGATCAAGTACTGGTGATTGCAGTCATAATTTTGTTAGATAGTCTTTAGATCATTAACCAGTGTATTCACTATGGCATTTGTGTCCAACTTCGTGCGATAATAAACCCAATTAAGACCAAATCTATCATTATGTGGTCATAACATTCCACTGAGCATTCACTGTACTAAACAAAGCATATTTGGCAATGAACCGTGGGCACGGACAATTCTAACATGACAGCTCATGCATGTGGTCCTTCTCTCTCTCTCCGTGGACCCCACACGAGACAGCACAACCTATTATGCTTTAACACCACGCTAGACAACACAACTTTTTTGCAACACCATGCAAGATACCCACGTGTGTGGACCCCACCTATCATTTCTTGCTTATCCTATCATGTGCAGCTCTTTCTTCTTCCTCTCTGCATGTATTTTCTCCTTTCCTCTTCTACTCTGCACAGCGCCTCTTTTCTCCTCCTCTTCCCTCTTTCTTCTTCAAGCACTGGGAGCTTCTAGGGGCCTACCAGCCTCCTCTTTTCGATGAGTGATCTCACAATGGAGGCGCCTATACCGGCGTCATAGGAGGTGGAGGAGATCCCCAAATTTGGAGGTTTGGACCCGATTTTTTATTTGGATTTAAAAAAATTTGGTTGAAATCTTGATTTAATGGGGTTGAAAGCTTGCTTTTGTGAGGTAGGAAGCTTGATTCCGTGGGTTACAAGCTCAATTTTGTGGTTGAAAGCTCGATTTTTGGGGATTGGAAGCTCGATTTTATACGGTTGGAATTTGATTATTTCTGGTTGAAAGTTCGTCGTTCCAAGGTTGAAAGCTTTTCTTTTCATGGGTTGGAAGTTGATTATGTTGCAATTAGAACCTGATTCTTTTCTAAAATTTGTTGTGTTTTTGCTCTTGAGGTCGGCGTCGCTGCTCGCTGGCGTCAGTAGCCATGTCGTTGTTAAAAGTGGAGCAGGAGGGCGGACCAAAGGGTGAGGGGGAGCCATGCTAAAGGCGCACAGCAATGCCCTTCTGACCACGTGAGCGAGATGGAAGCGGGGGAGTGTGACCATGTGGGGGGTTCGTTCGGACAGCTTTACTGTAGCTGTTAGAACTTGACCGTCAGGACGGTTGTCCGTAAATTACAGATGCCCCAAGGTTTAACTATGCAGTCATAATATCAAATCTTGATTTACTAACATTCACCCGACATTAGCTAGCCATAAAGGACACCAGTGCATTAAAGGTACTTAATAGCAACAAATAAACATGTCATAACCGGTATAACACCTTATGAGGGTAGTAATTGCCCATTTAAAGTGCAACTGCCGGTTATTTATAAGCATCAGTGCGTTAGCATGATTCAACCGGACATAGTCTTTGCATTAATTAAGATATTTAATAATTAACTCGTCTTATCCAACATCAATAGACAAAAGACACCTTAATTACTTGTCATTAGTGCTTAGCCATGGCTCATTAGTCCTAACTACCGATTATAAACCTAACCCAAACAGGCTATACCTGTCTGACCGGCAATGAACCCTGTCAGACTGAGCCACTCAGTCCAAGCAATGGTGGGGGTTCATCGGGGGTGAGCAAGAAAGGTGGAGCACCAATGCGAACGGAGGGGAAAGAAAAGTGCAGTCAGCGTAGAGCCTCACCCCGTTGTCAAAGTTGTCGAGGCCAAGGTGCTTGCTCCGGTGTTGGTGACGGCGGAGCTACAGTTGGCAGCTTGTGGGGAGCTGGCGACCAATACGACGCTTAGGATTGGATCCAGAAGCCCACTGCGGTGGTGAAAAGGAGGCCTCGTTGGTGATGACAGTGAGGTGGGGAAGCTCCAGGAGACGGTGGCATGCGACGGCGGTGGGGACTGTGATGGGGAGCTCGGTGGAGACCTATAGCGGAGAGACCTGAAGGTGGCTAGCGAAAGAGAGGCTCCGGCGGCTTGCGGAAGAAATTTAGGAAAGGCTGCAAGCCTTCAGTGGCGCTGGGAAGAAGGCGCCATGGGCGTGTTGCTCATCACCGAGGAAGGGGCTCCTACGGTGGCGTTGTTCTCGATGCCTGAGTGGGGTGACACCGGAATAGCTAGTTCTGCTGCCTCCTAGACGGACAAGCATGGCGGTGCAGCGTTCGGTGAAGGGGAGCGCAGCCGGCGAGGTTGCTCTGGTTGCTTGGGATGAGAGTAGTAGCACTTGGATGGGACAACGCGGTAGCACCGACGACGGGGTTTGGGGAACTTAGCAATGAGGGATGGTGAAGAAGAAGAGGAGCAAGAGAGAACAAAATGGGGAGCTCATTTCTTGGAAACATTGGCCAAAGAAGAAGGCAAGGGGCAAGTGGCGCCATGTGGGGAACGAGCCCTGCCGGGTGGGCCCAGCCGGGCAGAGAGAGGGCGAAAGCGAGGGCGGCGTAGGGAGCGGTGTAGGGCATAGGTGGAGGCACGGTTGGCTGTGGAAGAGGGCGTTGGGCCTCGGCCCAACATGGTAAGGGGGAAGAACTGGGCCAAAACAGCCCAATACGGTGAGGAGGGGAATTTCCTTTTATTATTTTTTTTATTTTATTTCTATTTGGTTTTAGAACTAGGGTTTAACAAAATAGGTTCAAACATCCTCTTTAAAATTTGTAAAAATTTGTAGAACTTCATGATGACATATATGTCCTCCTAAAATTTATTAGAGTAAATTATTACTATTTTGGACTACTATTTCAGTGCACTTGCGATATAATCTAAGATAGGGTTTGAACTACTAGTCGTCCACATCTTTTTTTCATTTATCTTTCAAAAATTCATATTTGAGCTTGAAGACATAAATAAGTCTCAAATATGAAATCCTGCAAAATTCTATAGAAGGGAAGGTTCATCGAATTTATGTTTTTCATTTCCGTTTGAAGGACAAGGTGTTAGTTAAACACTTGTTCAATGGTGCATCTCAACTTCAATTGACCTGAAAACTTTGGTGATGTTGCTTGGATGTATTCAGAACTTAAGAAAACTGTTAGGACGAGGATCTTGGTAGGAGTTGGTTTCATAGATTCATTTAAAGTTATTCTATATCGCAATCCTAGGGTTTTCGAGATGAGCCAATTTTTAATGACCTAGATGCATGCGTGCGATGAAATAAGATCCTTTTTATACACAATAGTCTTCACTGATCTCGCGTCTTAATCATAGGGTCATTACAAAAATCCTAGGTGCAGAAAAACACATGAGAAGAAAAACTAGCATCCATAGCAAACTTCCGTAATTTAACCTAGCATTTTATTGTGAAAGAAAATTATTGTTTCTCTTTTTAGGAATTCTCTCTTTTTCCTTTTTTACACAAATTAAAATGCTAAAGTAGTAGGATACTTTTTTCCTAGATTTCTTCTCTTTCCTTCTTATTTTGAGATAAGAAACAAAACTTTTGGTATTTTAGCTTTTCAACATTTTTTGTGTATTTTTAAAATTTCAAAAGCAAGCAAAACCAAAAAAAGAGTTGTGAATAAAAAGGGAAGATAATTCGGGGTACCTCCTGATAGTGCTTTAGTTTAGTCAAAAGCTTGACATCTTGCATACCTGGTTTAGTGCCTAGAGCCAACTCCCTCAGGTAGAGATATCTGGGATGTTGCAACTCGAGTTTTCCTCTTGCTCTAGAACGTCTCGTGTCAGTGGAGTCAGCAGAATAACTTCGACATCTGAGATCTTGATCCTGGCACATCTCTTCATGTAGGAATGGAATGTCAACTACTCTGTCTCCCCATTGATGTTGAGGCAAAGTTCTCCATTTTCAGCATCAATGTTGGCATTAGCCATGTTGAAGAAGGGTCTTCCTAGGATCAGTGGGGTCTGCATCCACCTCCATATCCAGGACCGCAAAGTCCATGGGGATGAGGTGTTCTCAGATCTTCATCGGTACATCTTCGGCAATACCAATAGAGTCACGAACAGACTAATCTGCAAGCTGCAAACACATTGTTGTAGGAGGAATATCGATAAAGTTAAGTTTGTTAACTACCAATTTGGGCATGACACTGACGCTTGCTCCTAGGTCGTAGAGTGCTCTCTCAAAGAACTCAAATCCAATGGAACATGTGATTGTCGTAAGAACGGGATCTCTCTTCTTCGCAGGGATAGTATTCAAGATTGCTGCACTGCACTCATCTGTCAGCTTGATTGTCTCGGAGTCAAGGATCAGGCATTTGTTGAGTAATGTCTTTTAGGCATAGTTCAGAACCTGCATCACATCTAACAATAGGATGTTGACATATAATTTCTTAATTACTTCAACAAGCTTTCCATATTGCTCATCCGAGTTGCTTTTGTGAGTACATGGAGGGAATGGCAGCAACGTGCTGTCAAAATACTCGTTCTGGCTGCTCTTAGGAGCAGTTGCAGAGTTTTATGGTGGTTCATCCTTCTTATCCTTCACTTTCGTCTTCTCGAGTCTTAGTTTCCTTTGGCTTCTCCGGGTCCATGAGCATCTTGCTGAACTTACTAGCGATAGTGTTGAATTGCTCATGAGGATTGCTCTTCAGCTGTCCTAGTAGATATCCTGCATTGCTCTTTGGAACGGAAGTCTGAGTTGTGCGATTTGGGTATCCAGCATCTTGATGTGACTTAATTGCTATTGGACAGAGGTAGCAAGACTCTCTACTTTTGCCTATATACCCTCTAGGATTTTATCATTGCCATATAATTTCTTGCTAATGCTTTCATTAATTCTAGATTGAGCACTGATATACTCCTTAAGGGTAGGATCAAGAGTGACAATACGAGATGAATTTTGAGAAGGCTAGAAGTTTACCATTGTTACCCTGATTACTGAAGTTGATGTTTGGTTGTTCCTCCAACCCAGCTGGTAGCCTTGGTTCTCACGTGGACGGTAGTTGTTGACGTAGTTCACATCTTCTTCTTGTTCTGTGGGACAGTCCATCCCCATGTGACCCACATTGCCATATTCCTCGCAAGTCATCCTTGCGTCGGCTGCTTTGACAATCTCGGCAGATGCAGGACGGGCCTTAATCCTTCTACAGAGCTCATCTACTGGCACTTAGGAAGTCCATGCTTTCTAGTGAATGAACTCCTCTGGTGCAGCTTGACTGCGAGCAGTTAGTCTCCCAACCTTGGTTCGTGACCATCTTGTTGATGAGAGACCTGGTTCGAGTGACAACGAGTCCCATAAACTCCTCTGGTGCAGCTTGACTACGAGCGGTCAGTCTCCCAAGCTTGGTTTGTGACCATCTTGTCAAGTCACACTGAGTCCCATAAAAGCTCCTTCGATGGTAACATCAAGATATTTGCGAGTGCTCCTCATTGGTCCACTATAGAAGGTCTAGATCAAAAGCCATTCCTCCATGCCGTGGTGTGGATATGATAGAACATTTTCCTAGAACCTCTCATATGCTTTGGTGATGGATTCATCATGAGTTTGTTGAACTTGACGATCTTGTTCCTCAACTGCTTGGTTCTCCTAAGAGGGGACCACTTGGCAAGAAAAGCATTAGAAAAGGGCTCAGATGAACGGTGTCGACTTCAGAAGCAAGCACTGAGTGAAACCACTATTAGGCCTTCCCGAGAAGTGATAATGGGAAAAAGCTCAGATGAATGGTGTCGAGAGCGACATTCTTTAGGTTGAACGTGCTACAAATCTCCAAGAACATTTAGAGGTACATGTTGCCATCCTCCGACAGTTTTCCATAGAAGGAAGAGTTGCTAACCATGTGGATGAGGGCTGGCTTAAGCTCAAAGTTCTTGGCTCCAATAGCGGGTAATCCACAGAGGGACATTAGTGTTGTTAGGGGTGGAGTACTACTAAAGGGTCTTTTTGGCCATTTTCAGTGGTGGATTGACAAGGGGATTTGATCTATGGGGATGGACAAGGACTCTTCAGAGCTACAGAAGAAGTGGAAGAAGTTGCCAGATCAACGAGTGGTTTGGCGTAATGACCTTCTTGGGCTGTTTCGGGGTTTTCCTGAGTTTAGAGCAAGATTCTCTCAACATTGCCTCAGCATTGGATCAGAAGTTTTTAAGAAGGTAAAAACCAGATATGCACTGCCCTGTTCAGACAGGAAAGAGAAAAGAAAAGAATAGGGCGAGGGGGTTAATAAAGTGGATAATATATAGATATAGAGATAATTGATATTTCTAGCTCAAAGTTGCTTCCCTGGTAACGGTGCCAGGAATGCTTGTTGGCTATTCTTATGGACTATAGATATTAATATCCGCAAGTGCACGGAAAACCTGGTTAGCATTTTACCTCGAAAGTATTCAAGGGTTAGTAATCCCTGGGAAGCAAATGGGTTTGAGTAGAGATATCAGACTATCAATATATCATATATAAGTATCCAAATTTTCGTCCTTAAGAGGGGACAATACTTTTCTAAGTAAATAGATAATAGAATATAAGAGGGGAATGATCACTAGATAGGGAAGGTTGCCGACCAAAACAAGTAACAACTAATAGGTACCTAGCTAACCCGAGTCTATAGCAAGTAGGTAAGAGATCTAGTTCCCATTCAAAGTGATTAAATGGAATTACCAGTGTTTTAGCTATCAAGCGTTGGATATGTTGGGATTCAATAGCTTCGAGAACTGGGTATCAAGACTAGACATTGTCACTAAATAGGCTTAACACTTAGAGATCTAGCTGGACAAAGTCTCGGAAGACTATAGAAATATCCCTCCTATAGTCATGAACTACTATGGGGGCAAAACTTGGCTTACAGTTAAAGCTAATGTCTCAACAGGGATTCTGAGGCGATAGTTATGTAGAGATGCGGTATACCGTCAATACAGTCATCTACCAAGACATGACCTCAACACAGTCATCTGCCTAAACAACTAGCATAACTGTGCACCCCTCAGCATGGGTCATACGCCTACTAAATCAACATGTCCTTAGCTAAACAAAAATATTCGAATAAGAGGGAAACGAATTCAAAATAATAACTTGACAGATAATAATACTCAAAGATTGCTTTATTTATATTTCAATATTCAACAACAATAGACAAGATACATGGTGCCAGACACATACCAAGATACCAAAGAGGATTTCCTTAGAACTTTAGCTCGCAAGCTGACTCTTCCTCCTAGCTACTTTGCGACTATGGTGTCGCCTACACTACTCTACTAGAGCTACAAGTGAGGTGGTACCTTGAAGAGGAGAGAATGATAATGATGGTGATGAAAAATGAAGGAGAGAAGTGGGGTTTATATAGGTCGGACGACCTTGCTAGGTTAGTCGACCCCTCCTCCACGTGGTAGCTCCTACAGCAGGGTCGGCTGACCTAGTAAGGTCGGCCAACCTTGGGTCATGGCCTGGCGATGTCCCTCCGATTGCCAATCAACTTGGGTTGGTTTGCGGATGGCACGAAAGGTGGGCGTGCAACCAGCTCACCTGCACGATCGGCTTGGCGCCCACAAAGCTCGCAATGAATAGGTAAGCGGGCTGACCAACCTAGCATGGGCAAGCTGACCTTGGCTGGGCCAGCCTAACCCGAGAGGCTAGGTCGGCCGACCTACCCAAAGGGGTGACCGGCACCTTCCCTCTAGCCAGTGTTCATTGATGGGGCAATGATGCTTAGCGGTTCATGTGTGGCAATGATCGATGGATTCGATGGAGGCCTACCGGACAGAGATTGCCATCTTTATTGTATTTTTGGTGTTTTTGAGAGATTTCTTTACTCCTTGCAAAAGAAGTTGATCCACCAAAATTTGTGGAAATAGGTTAATATAAATGCTAATTATGTATAAAAGGACCGTATCACCTTGTATTTCATCAGGATTCCAGGGGTTAATTATCAGAAATATCATGCATCAACAACGCCACCTGTTGCACCTCGGCTTGGGTTAGGAGAGCATGATGGCGGAGCCATGGTGAGAGAGCCAGTCGAGTGAGCGAGGCGAGAGGGCAGGGAGGAGGGCGGGGAGGCGCGACCAAGCTCTGGCTGCCATGCATCACCGTGGGTCACGTGGCCTGTCTTCACTCGGGGGAGCACCACAGGAGCTCTGGCTGAGCAGGCAGCTAAGATGTAAGTGATCCTCTTTTTTTTCTTTCAAATGAGGTGAGTTTTATGAACTGTCCCAAGGGCAATATGGTCATTTTATTTTTATTTTGTTGGTCATTAAGCTAAATACTGTTATAATATTTAGGTTTGGCATTTTAGCAAAGAAGGAAACTACTATATGTCATTTAATCATATACTTGGTGTCATTTTAGCATGTGTATTTTTTAGCAAACTATCACACAATGCTATATTTTCCTCTATTTTTATACGTGGATTTACTCAACACTTGACATCACTAGTACAGAAATCGATATCCGAGGCGGTTCAAATAGCACATCCGAGGCGGTTATAGCACCCGCCTCCACGGAGTGGTCACGGATATGGGGGCACATATCGGAGGCGATTATTCAACCACCTCGGATATCAGCTATCCGAGGCGGTTGAATAATTTCAACCGCCTCGGATAGCTGATATCCGAGGCGGTTGCAATTATTCAACCGCCTCGGATATCAGTTATCCGAGGCGGTTCAAAGGCGGTTGAAATTATTCAACCGCCTCGGATAGCTGATATTATTCAACCACCTCGGATAGTTGATATCCGAGGCGGTTGCAATTATTCAACCGCCTCGGATAACATACCAGGCGTTTAAAAAAAAGACTGCCGGGTAGGGTTTCACTAAAACGGCTGTAACTTTTACATACGGTGTCCGTTTTGGATCCACGACCACTCAAAATGACTGTATCGACGAGGCGCATCTAAAAAATCTACTCGTCTTTAGAACTGTACAATTTTTCACCTCCAAATTCGCCCTCTAAGACTGACTTTTGCCCCTCCGAACGAAACATCGCCTCTTCCGACCCTCCGTTGAACTTCTTCCCGAGCTCCAAATGCAGTAATTTATGTGGATTCCGAACCGTGAGGGAGTAGAGCTGCTAGAAAAAAAATTTGAGAAAAAATTTTGAAAATAAAAAATTTCACTCCAAATTCAGCCCCGAACGAATAATCGCTGCTACCGAACCCTCCGTTCCCTCTGTTGAACTTCTTCCCGAGCTCCAAATGCAGTAATTTTTATGGATTCCGAACCGTGAGGGAGTAGAGTTACTACAAAAAAATACGAGCAAAAATTTTAAAAATAAAAATTTAGGCACTAGTAGAAAACGAGCCAAAAAAGACACAAATCTTGACTTGGGAGGGTCTTGCTTACCTCAAATCGAAGCGAAACTGCCATGAAGCCTCCACCTTGTTCCTACCGAAAGAATGATGGGAAGAGAAGAGCCTCCTTGCGATGGGAATGGTGAGAGGAGAAGGAAGGTTGAAGGGAGGAGAGTAGAGTGGAAGGGACAAAGAAAATCTGGATCTGGCCTCTCCCTATGCACTGCACTGAATCGAATATATAGTCCTCTGCCACAGGTGCTGAGGGAAAAATTTTGGGTTTTGAAATTTCGGAGTTGGCGGGATTCTGAAATTTTGGGTTTGAACACATCCAAGACGGTTGTAAATATATAACCGCCTCGGATATGCACCTTATCCGAGGCGGTTGGATATTTACAACCGCCTCGGATGACACTATTATCCGAGGCGGTTTCTTCCAAAATCCTTATCCGAGGCGGTTGGATATTTACAACCGCCTCGGATATCAGTTATTGGAGGCGTTTTTGCCTAACCGCCTCGGATATGGCGCCTCAGATGGACGATTCTGTACTAGTGCATGTTGTCCACTTTAAGTTGTTATCTGTGAAGTATGAATTGATATGAAGTATGACTCCTTACTCGTATTTTCTGCTAATTTTGACTGGAAGCTGTAGGATAGTAGCCCACTTTTGGTGAATTGATCATTGTCGAAGTCCATCACCATGCTTCAACTTCTAATCTGTCGATAGGTTCCTTCCCTACTGAATTTGTTGTTAGTTCCCGTGATCATAGATGAAAATATGTTGTTTAGTTCAATCTATACCTTCGGATTGCAGAAACCATGCCATATTGAGATTGTTCAAATATTATTGTGTGAATCAATTTGCTATTTGGTACTGTTGTCAAATTGTTGTTCTGATTGTAGTATGTGAAATGTTGTTTCCATTCTCATGGCAGTACATGGGTAGTATTGTAGAAAAATTGTATATCCATACAGAGGTCAATTGGAAGCTTACACTTTGCACTCATGAATTGTAGTTTACCACTGATTGTTGTTTCTAAATATATGAATAAAATGAACCATGAGATTTGGTGCAGAAATAAGTTCAAGTGATGGATAACGAAGCAAAGATAAATAATGAAGGTTGGATATGCACAACTAAAGAGTTAAAAGGGGATAGTAAATACTATTAAGAATTTAGCCTTAGAAAATTGATCGCTCATGTCATGTCCTTGCTTAGACGATATAAACCTAATGCTACTTCAAATAGAACAACTAACACACACCCTTAAACAAGTCAGGATGCAGTCAAAGAAGTTGCTTGTAAGACAAGCAATTGAACATGAGCAAGAGGAGATCCAAGACGACGTTGACCCTGATGATCTGTCAGTGTTTATATCCAGCAATAATGAATATGGGGCAGCGTGAGCACAGTAGATCTAGATGGGTGCACACGGGAGACAAAGTTTATGCAGGTTCAGGCCCTCAAGGAGAGATAATACCCTACGTCCTGTGTTTGGTGGCTAGTATTGCTCGAATCCCGGGTGCCGCAAGCCTTCGAGAACAGATCTCAAGGTTGCTAGGGCTTATGTGTATGAGAATATGAGAGCGTATGAAAGCTTGTGGCTATGGCCTAAGAGAAGTTACCGATCAGGGGATCTCTACCTGGCCTTATATAGACGACCGGGGCAGGGTTACAAGAGTCCGGATCGGTTTACAGATTGGTTTCCTAATTAGTTACAACAGAATCCAGGATTGTCGGGTAAGTGTTTATCCCTGTCTTGTACTCCAAGTCGATGAGGCACCCCCGTGTAGAAGTCGGATTCTAAGTTGTCGGCCCGACCCACCCTATGTCTAAAGGGCCGGCTTTGTCCTCCTTGATGATACCCGGGTGCCATGCCATCGTCAGTAGCCCCTGAGTCCCTCACGATCTAACTGCAGCTTGCCGTTGTAACGTCCAAGCCGAGTACCTTTGCCTTCTTCCCGAGTGGCAGCCGCCTGAGCGCGACCTGTGGTGGTCTGCGGGAAGATTGTGAAGGACTTATAGAACTCCTGTAGAGTAAAGGTAATAAGCCGAGTGACATTCACCCGTAAGGCAGGAATATCATGGCAGTTGAGTTAATAGTGGGTAAGTCCTGGTGGTATCCGATCTATCCTAAGGGACAGAGACCGGCTGATAGCCCAGCGTGGGACATACCATAAATCCCGACTGAATTCCCGAGAAGCACCTGGTTTCCCGAGTGGCTCGGGTCCAGCTAGCGTCCCTCTGAAGGAGTACCTCCGAAATCCGCGTCAGAACCAGAACACAAGTTACGGCGCATAGGTTCCTGAGTGACGAAGCCTGATACCCGGACATTCCACTGAATCCAGAAATTCCGGATCGCAAAAATCCTGGAGCGAAGCTTCATGGGAAGTCCAGGTGAAGAAACCAGTGGCTCCGAGTTGCTCGACGTCCAACTCGCGGCCTACTGAAGGCGCGCCTTAACTGCCCTTCACTCTGGTGTATTCAAGTGATTGCGTTCCTACTGGAGGCCAATCCTTGAAACCCTTCAACAACTGTAACGTTCGGTTCCAAATAATTCGGCAACCGACTAGTGACCAGTTATAGGTACGTTACCATTGCTCTTTATGTGGGGTGTACTCCAAACGGCTATTTAACCTCAGAAGGCTAACCGTTGGATCCCTTTTGGTAAATGGCGCAAACCGTGGCGATGCCGCGTCGTGGGTGCTAAGGAGTCACGACGTGGGCCGTTACTCCACATAGTGGAATCTGAAGAGGCGCATCGTGGGCCCGGGAAAATCGCACGCGCGTGGAAGCAGAAGAGTCGCGCCGCCCAAACCGTTCCCCTTTATAAGACCGGGAAAACAGTGGGGTCCACTCACGCCTTCCAGTGCACGCTTCATCTCCTTTGCGCCCAAATCCCATTCGTCTTCCTTGTGCCCAGCCGATTTGAGAGCGCCGCCGCACACCAAAACCCTAGTTCTACCCCGCCGGCATTGGATGCAAGCCCCCGGGGGCGAAGCAGATCCGATCGAAGCAGAGGAGGACGCATTGGTGTGGAAACTGTTGAGTGAGAAGAACTCCCTCGTTGATCCGATGGCTCCATGGGTGAAATCAACGGCGACTGAGATTCGGCTGAGAACTCTGGTGAGGTCGGGAGTGCTGCCGCCGAAAGAGCTGGTTGAGTGGCGCGCTGCTGCAGGGGAGGGATTTCCCTCCCCGAACATGG
Source organism: Stipa capillata (assembly GCA_019208055.1). Classification (NCBI taxonomy): domain Eukaryota; kingdom Viridiplantae; phylum Streptophyta; class Magnoliopsida; order Poales; family Poaceae; genus Stipa; species Stipa capillata. The sequence goes on along the minus strand of JAGXJF010003278.1, from coordinate 3,094 downwards.
GCGAGATAGTCGTCCATGGTTCCTTCTTCTAGCAGGGCTTTTCCATGCCTGTCTACCCCTTCTTGCGAGGGCTGCTCTACTACTACGGGTTAGAGCTCCACAACCTCAACCCCAACAGCCTGCTCCACATCTTGTGCTTCATCACGCTGTGCAAGTGCTTCCTTGGCATCGAGCCACACTTCGCACTGTGGAAGCACCTCTTCGTCGTGAAGCCGCAGCCGAGCAGGGACAGCCCGGCCGTGGTGGGAGGCGCCAGGTTCCAATTGAGGTCCGGAGCGGCGAAGCACTACCTGAACCTGCCATTGTAGACTTCCAACAAGGGATGGCACGCGAATTGGTTCTACTGTGCCAATCCTGCGCCGTCGCTCCTGACATTCACGGGTTAGCCCCCGGAGGTCAAACCGAGCTAGTCCGAGCCGCTGCTGGACCAGGAGCAGGACGGAATAGCAGTCATCATGTCACAGCTTGCCGAGGCGATCAAAGCCGGGGTCACCAGGGTCATCGTTGTCTCCACCTTCATCCGGTGGCGAGTGCAGCCCACGAAGCTAAGGGCTCACCTGATATTTGAATACGCCGGCGAGCAGGATGCGACCCGAGAATCCCCCGAGGAGCTCTCAGAGGAGGACGTCCAACGCCGAGTCGAGAAACTCATGGCTCAGGGGACAAATCTGGACCTCGCCGAGCGGCCGCCGCCCTTCAGCAGATCGAATCCCCCGAGCCAGGTAAGCAGTCAACCTCCTGACTCTTCTTATTTGTCATGCCACCGAGGCTGACTCGGGTTATATCTGTGTTTTCTGACCTTGCAGGTTCTCTTCGGCTTCAGTTCCAATGCTCCCCTCTCGGAGAAAAAAGTCTGGAACCAGCCGCAGTATGCCGATGCCCCTGGTGGAGGGCCACTGCCACAGGGATCGGCTGGCGCGTCTTCTTCCGGAGCCGGGTCTTTAAAGGGGAAAGCACCCGCCAGGGTGACACCCAGCGCTCCTCGGCGAGTGCGCCAGCTCCAGAAGAAGAGGAGGAAGATGATGACGACGCCCCGCTCAGGATGCCCAGGAGGCAGAGGTCATCTGTTGGCGCTACCCCGAGAGGGCAGGGTGGCTCCTCCACCCATCCTGACCCGGTGGCGCCGACTGCCGCACCAGAGGGGGTGCGAAAGCGACTGGAGATGAAGTTCCCCCCAGCCAGGGGGAGAAGAGGACTGCCGATGCCGCCTTCGGGGAGCAGAGTAGCTCCACAGCATCGTCGACCCCGGCGGCCGATGTACCGAAGCAGCAGGCCCCGGGGTCCAGGAAGCGTATTCCTGTTCCTCGATCCGCCAAGTAAGTGATCTGGCGAATATTACCCTACTTTGTTTTGCTTTCTAAATTGACGAGCCTAAACATTTTCTACAGGGCACAGAGGTCGAGGGATATCCCAAAGACACCATTGAGTGCCCTAGGGTCCAGCAAAAGCGGGAGCCAGCCGGGGCCCGATGCTCGGCCTTGTCTCATCCGATGGTGCCTGCGGCTCCGTCCCCACATCCTTCTCCCAGGCGAGACGGCGCGCTCTCGGCCTCACCTTCTACTCCTCAGTCGGAGGAGCCCCCCGTTGGAGCGCCGGCCCCAGCTACGTCGGGGGACGCGAGTCTGAGTTCGGAGGCATCGAGGGAAGCGAGACCGAGTTCGACGGGAACTGCCCCGCCGGACCGCAGGGGCGGTCTTAAACTGCTACCCACGATGGAGGAGATCGGCGGTACTCTGCCTCCCCTGTCAGGCTCCGAGCTGGCAATCCAGCCGCGACGGATCCGACACACGGACCCCGCACGGCCGAGCCTAATCATCTGGGAGATCAACGATGTCCGGGAGGAAGAGGAATGGAACGATGCGATGGACATCGCCACTCAACTCGGCGAGATGCTCCCGGCTCTGATGAAGACAGTGAAGGAAGGTGCCAACCTGCTGAACGGCAGGTTGCGTCCACTGATGCAGGTAAGACTTTTGCCCTTGCGTGTTTTTATTTTTCGCCTGTGGGTGTATCAATGGTACACCTACTGGGGAGTAGCCTCCCGAGCCTCCGGCCAATTGGAATAGTCGGGCGGAGGGTCCTTTGTTTCGTAGATTTTGCTCTGGGTGCACGAGAAGGTGTAGCCCCGAGCCTTCGGTCGACTAGAGTAGTCGGGCGGAGGGTCTTTTACTTATTTTGTAGATTTCAATCTGGGTGCACGATCAGTGCATCCAGAGAGTGTAGCCCCCGAGCCTCCGCTGGGTCCAAGGGACCAAGTGGAGGGTCTTGACAATTCTTCCCGGGTGGCTAACTTTTTTCTGTTACTTCTTTGTAGAAGCTAAACCGTCGGTCCCAGGACAAAACCATCTTCTTTCAGGAGCAGCTGTCGGTTTTTGACCAACTTGGCCATCGCAAGGCCGAGTGGGATAAACTGATAGGGAGCCTCTAGGTGGCAAGGACGTGGCCCGCAAGCGAGGGGCTGAAATCACCGCCCTGAGGAGGGGCCTCTCCCAGGAAGCTGCGTGAGCCGGAGGTAAGGAAGCCGAGTCCCTTTGATTGCTTTTTGTTTCCTACCATGCTGACTTGTCTTCTATAGCCGCTGAAAGCGAGGCCTCTAAGCTCAAGGTAGAGCTTGAGGCGGTGAAGGCCTGCGTCCAGGAACTTGATTCCGTCGAAGATAGGGCCTCCAAGCTTCAGGAGATGCTCGGGGCGAAGAACGCTCACGTGGAGCGCCTGGAAAGCGAGGCAGCCATCATGGACGGCAGCCTGAGGTGGGCTCTGGAGGCTGTCGAGGCGGCGAACAAGAGGGCCGCAGACTCTCTGGAGGCTGTCGAGGTGGCGAACAAGCGGGCCACAGACTCCGATGCTGGTAAGTTTTTTGACTCGGATGCAAGTTGGTCAGTGTCCACTGATCGTTTTGCTTATGCCCTGTTCTACCTCTGTAGCCTTCCAAAGTCTTCTTAGGAAAGTCGGCGAGTCGTCCGAGTCCTTGCAAGCGGCGGGTCACATGGCTTGCAACGCCTTGTGGGAGGACAACCCAGTCCCGGACCGCGCGGACATGGTGGCGGAGCATCTTCGGCAGGTGCCGGACGAGGCGAAGCGTCTGCTGTCGGAC